>JANFQY010000511.1:0-10128 GCA_025592935.1 Aspergillus ostianus | reverse complement strand
ATAATTAATAATTAAAATTAAAATAATAATATATATAATTTTTTTATCTTTTTAATTGTTATAATCTTTAATTAGTATACTGTTAGATAGTAAGATTATATAGACTAAAATATTTAATAAATAGTATTATAAGATTATAATTTAAAAAATTAAGACTATTTATTCTAATATTAATTAATATTTATATAGAAACTAAATATTTATTAATAATTAATTAGATTAAAACTAAAAAACTATTATTTTTTTATTTAAATAGATCTTCCGCTAATATATTTAATTCATATAAAAATTAATATATTAAGCCTAAATAAAAGTCTAGACTTAGACTTTTTATTTTTTAATTTTTTTTTTACATTTTAAAAGCATTTTTTAAATTTTTTAAATTATAATTAGATATTTTAATTTTTTTAAAGGTATTTTTTAACTTTATAGCTAGTTTAATTATAAATAAAGTATTATTTTTCTTTTATTAATTAATTCTTTTTAGTTTTAGCTAGAATATCAGATTGTAAAATTAATTTTTTAATTAATATATTTATTTTAGATCTTTTTTTATAAATATTTTTATATTTATCTTAATACTTATTGATATCTACTTAAAAATCTAATGTTTTAATATATTTATAGATAAAGTCTTTAAAGATATAAATATTATTATTAAAGATATAAACTATTATATACTATATTTTATTTAAAAGAATATAAAAGAAATTTTTTTTAATCATGTAAGATCTTTCTTTTAAACTTAGAATCTATGTATAGTTATAAGAAAATTTTTCTATTTTAAATAATTCTTTAATTAACTAGCTTTTTATAGTTTGTGCGTTTAAGACTTTAGTAGAATTTCCTTATACTATAAAGGCTTAAAAAAGAGAGAAAATTAAAATAATTAAATTTATTATAAATTAGTTCGTTTAGTTAATATAATTTAGATATTATATAATTATATTATAAAAAAAGCTTTAAATAAACTATAAGATTTATTATTAATTAGTAATATAATAATATGCTTTAAATGCGTTTGTTTGAAGTAAAAAGAAATTAAAAAATAAAAAAAATTATATAATAGTTTATAAAGAAGCTTTAGTAAAAAATAAGTTTATTTATAACTTATAGTTAAGCAATTTTTCTATAGGGAGAAAGAAGACTATTTAATAAAGAAATTTAGAATTTTTATATATTATTAGAATTTATTTAGTTATAGAAATCTTTATTTTATTAACTAATATCTTTCTTTAGGATACTGCGATCTCTTTTGGAGCTAATTAGAATATTTACTTTTTTAATTAGTAGCTTTTTTTATTTAATTGAAATCTTCTCTGAGACTCTTTTAAATAGGTGGTAAGTTCTGTCACGTGCTCAGCTGTGCTGGGGTGTGACATCTATTACCCCTGCCGGCCCGCATCTTGACATTTATAATTAAATAAATTTTATTAGTATATAAAAGTTTTAGATTTTTTTATTAGATGGTTTTCTTTCCCTCTATAAGAAGATTTCTTAACTACAAGTTATAAACAAACTTGTCTTTTATTAAACTTCTTTGTAGACTGTCACGCTCAGCTGAGCCGGGGCGTGATAGCTTAGCTAAATATATATCATAACTAGCTGTCTATCTAAAAAAGTCTAAAAGAGGATTATAATTGAGCAAAAGAATATTTTAATTAAATAAAAAGAATATTCTAATTAACTTTATAAATGATCTTAATATATCAGTAAACAATACTAATTAATAAATAAGAAGCTTTTATAGCTTAATAGATCATATTAGCATATAAGGGCCCTAGATTCATCTATTAGATAGTTTTATTCCTTTTTATGAAAAAATTGCTTAACTACAAGTCATAAACAAACTTGTCTTTCATTAAGCTCCTTTGTAGACTGTCACAATAGGCTACTCAGCGATCTGTAATCAGGAAAACTGTGCAAAAAGCATCTACTAGATAACACGGGAAACCTATATAAAAGGCCCCTGCAATCGGTATACCGCGTTAAGCACTCTGTGCCTTTGTATTCTTTAGTTTGGGATACGGCCTATACAATTAATTCAAGGCCTCAAAACCTGGTAGTATAGCGTGTATCTCAAAGATGAAATCCGTACTCGGTACATATCTTTTTTTTAATATGTTCCTCCACTCATAGGCTTAGGGCACTACACGAAATGAACAGCAGGCCATCCATTATGCCTTTCCTTGGCCTGCAGTGCAGTGGTAAAGTCAACAGGCCGCTGCCTGAAACTGTTCAGATAATGAACTGCCACAAAAGGGTTGTTCCCGTAGTTTACTCCTATACAACCTCTACCACCAGCATCTCACAAGAAGGACTCCTGTAGAGGTGTACTAACATGTCTCCTATAACGTCTCGATTTCTATTTACAGACAAGGTCATTTTGTCGTCCTAAGATATTTACAATGGGTACATATAAGACTATAATAACGATCATGGGGAAACTTATAGCAACGGTCGATCGACATTGTATTGCTTTTGCCTAACTACGCGAAAAGAAATATAGATAGGCATGTTTTTTCATCTCTTGAATATCCTCAGCCTTCACAACCTTTTCATCATTGAACAGTACCCAACATAGACCATCATGCCCTGGCAAAGCCTTCCGGATAAATGAAACATAGTGCCTGGCATGCGTTAGCAAGAGATCATACAACCAACAAACACCGTCTTACCCAGCATGTATGGAAGAGCCTTTATGGCAAATAATTGAACGAAGCTGATACCTGGCAGGCGTAGAATCAAATCCAGGGACCCTGGGCTGGCCAGAAGATGCATCGTCGGATGCCTGGTTCTCGTCTTCAATTAACGCGTCAGGATGACTGAAGACCCAGTCGATTGCCCTAACCACATCGCCTCCTGTGGCTTCCAATGCCTTTTTGGCTCGAGGTTCTTCTATTCCCATTTCACCAAGTTGTGCTACTTTGCCGGCATCATATGAAGCATCAGATGATGACAACGACTTGTTACCTCCAAGAGGTTCATCAACATCATCATCATCCATGTGAGCAAAAAGCCAGTTCATTGCAGCCTCGGCATCCGTGTTACCGGTCACATAGAGTGCTTTTTCGCATCTAGCTTTTGGGAACCCCATGCTGAGAAGCTGATCTAGAGCAATTTCGTTCGGCGTAAAAGATGCCGCAGTATTAATGTCGGGGAGGAGTTCTTCATTTGCCCGCTGCCCCCCGGAAAGATACTGGCTCAAATCCATTTCCTGATCACTGACTTCCACTGGAATTTCCAGCTTCGTAGGGACCCAGTTCACAATCTCAAATCGTCGAGCATTGACGACCAGATGCTGCGGCAATGTTCGAAAAGATGAGCGCTTGGAAAAGCCGTCTTTCGCCTTACAAGAAGGGCAATCCATTTGAACGATCTCCTCCGATGTAAAGGCATCTAGGCAGTCATATAAGGTCACAGGCGCAAAGGAGTCGGCCGAACTTGAGTCGTCCGACGTTAATCGACGAGCAGGTACCGGAATAGAAACATTGTCTTGACCATCTACCTTATAACGAACCTTTTGGCAAGACAAACACTGGAGGCGCTGCTCCATGGCAAAATCAAAAGCCTTGATGGGGTTCTCCCCATTACCAGAGTGCTTGGCTAGGTTGATTATCTTGAAGATATGGAGTAAAAATTCAAAAGCATCCTGTTGCCTCATTGTGGAGAATTCTTCATGGCCACGACCGACAAGATGTTTAAACATCGTTGGTGCCAAGCCTTTTTGTTGTGGCTTTTCAGATGAATCAGGAGCGGCAACCGTATTCTTGTCAGCCTGGGAGTAACGACCCGAAAGAATACCATCTGCAACCTTTCTCATTTGCGTCTCCAGGTCTTCCGCGGGGAGTGGCGTGAATGGTGGTTCGTCGTGTTCATGATAGTATCTATTCTGAAATTCTGGAAGGTCAAAGATACACTGCAAGACACTCGATAGGTAGCAACTGTTTCCCAAATTTGCTAGACCTGTAAGCCCTGGCCCAAAGACCGGGGTGAGTTCGTGACCATCTTCGGTCGTCATTGAGAAATCCCACTTCAGGTTATGCTCAATCTGCATTTCCATCAAGCTCTTCTCTGTTTTCTCACGAGCCATGAGATTAATACCCCAGTGGGCAAGGTGCGGCCCAAGATCGGGGTCTATTCTCTCCTCGTTGCATGCGTAACAGTAGATATCGGCCGTTCCATCGGCCGTTATCGAACCGAGTTTGACGGCTACCGCATGAGATGTCATATCTGAATGTGCAAGAGCATGTGAGTTCCCTCCTATACCACCAAACTGGCTCCGGCCACAACCAAGATTGCCGCACTCCAAACAAAGCCATAAATTTTCTTTTAGATCGCACATGGAACACTGGCTGAGATCTGGATCCGTTAGAAATTAAAGGAGAGAATTAGAATGAACGATTGGAAGCGTACCTTGAGAACCAATCTGTTTAGGCTCATGTTGGTTCAAACATAGAGTATGTTCACATGGTACGAATTCTTGTTCCCAGGCTTTAACCTCCTCTTTTTTTGCGAAAGTCATTGCTTTCATGACGCCCTCTATCACAGCTGGGAGATCGCCACTAGACTTATCCACGTCATAATTCAGGCAGGCGTAACACATAACGCGCGTACTAGTGTCATAACGGTCTTCCTCTCGCTCTTCAACAATCGCAAGCTTTGACATTTTCTGCGGAGGCTCATCTCGCTGCCCTCGTTAGCTTTCCGTGTCCGGAACGAAATCCAGGACGAAGACATTTTCGATTACCTGCAGCTTTCTTGGAAGCCTTCTGATGTTAAGCGCTAAAGGATGGCCAAAACGCTTGAAGTGAAGATGGCCATGATTCTTTTCTCCTGCGCAGCCGCCGTTGAAGCAGGTCAGACACACATTGAGACCAGCTTCGTGGTCCTAGTTGTTGATTAGGTGGAAGTCGTCTAACAAGGAGCGTCAAATACGCACAATAGAGTCAAAACATTGGGTACAATCTTCGCGATAGACAGCTTGCGAGTCAGATGGTTTTTTCAGCTCTGTTGTGCGGTGACGTTAATACACAGTAATCACAACTTATTTGTCTTTCGGAGCACTAACCTTTGGAGTGAACGTGAATACAAGATCCCATCATGGGAGGCTCCTACCGTGATCGCGAAGCTGTGACACAGTTCTGGTACAAGTTGGAGGTGGAAGCTTGATCAGCTTGATTGTTGGAGGTAGTAAGTTCTAAGTAGAACGCAGGTGGGGCAACAACGTAATGTTTCGTGGGGCACTGGATTATCAGCTGTAAGGTACTGTCCCACGTATCACGGTAGTGGTTGTAAGATACCTGATGTATTCCCTATACCGTACTTTACCATAAATTACCTAATATGCGGTACCGGTAATACAGATAAGGCACCTAGCGGGCAATAACACATACCTCAGGCAGCAGCTTGCAAACTAAAGCGGGGTCATCTGCCAACGCGTCCTGACCGCGACAATTGCAGACCCGGCGTCACGCGTTCTACTCTACCCGTCGAGTCGTGCTTTGGCCTGCGCCAGTCATTGTTTTGTCGGGGTATCCAATCCTCGAGCATCAACCAAATCTTCTCCTCGATGAACATAAAGCTATTTTGAATACTCACCTTCAATACCAGATATCTATTCCTGGTTGCGACGTACGGCTCTAGTTAATTATTGAATCACAGCCCCCTCGCTTGTCACGATGGCCTCAGAAGCAGCCTCGCAAATCTCTGTTGGTGCTCTCAGGTAACTTTGCCTTGTACATCCTTCATATATTCTGAAACTAACCATGTCTGAGTGCCATCTTTGATGAAACCAAACCTCAATTCCCAGAGCCTATCGTTCAATGTGTTCAGATCAAGCCTTTGCCTCCTCAGCAAAATCATGCAGAACGGTACAGAGCAGTGTTTAGTGATATATCAAACTATGTCCAAACAATGCTGGCGACACGTGAGTGAATATGTATTTTAATACCTTATGGGGATACGGAAAGGACCCTAACCTGAATGGATTTTTACTCAGAAGCCAATCCCCTTGTCACAAGTGGTCTCCTCCGGAAAGGGTGCTTTGTTAAACTCAAGGCCTTCCAAGCGAATTCGGTCAAAGGCAAAAAGTTGGGTCTCGTTGACTTTCCTATACGAGGACTAAGCTAACCAGGGCTCATTGCAGGATTCTTATCATCCTAGACCTTGAAGTTCTGCAGGATCTTGGGGAAGCCGAGAAAATCGGAGAACCTAAGCCCCTTGAAAGCAAATCAGAAGAGGAGGACAAGCCTCAACCAACCACAATTTCCAGCCATGGCTTCTATGGCTCGAGCACTCACGGCGCCCAAATGCAAGGGAATGACCATACACCACTGACGCGACCATCCGTTGCCCCGGGACATGCCACCATATATCCGATCGAGGCAATTTCCCCATATGCGCATAAATGGACCATCAAAGCCCGTTGCACTAGCAAGTCGAACATCAAAACTTGGCACAACAGGAATGGCGAGGGTAAACTCTTTAGCGTCAACTTGTTGGATGACAGTGGGGAGATCCGTGCAACTGGATTCAACGATCAATGTGACATGCTTTACAATATCTTCCAGGAGGGCAGCGTCTACTACATATCGAGCCCTTGTCGTGTTCAGATCGCCAAGAAGCAATTTACAAACCTGAACAACGACTATGAACTCACTTTTGAAAGGGACACAATTGTCGAGAAGGTCAGTTTGCCCCCCCCCCCCCCCCACAAACGGCACAATCAGTGTATTGACGCTTTGTGCTAGGCAGAAGATCAGAGTGACGTTCCACAAGTCAGATTTAATTTTACTATTATAGGCGATCTTCAGTCTGTTGAAAAGGATAGCACCATTGATGTGATCGGGGTGCTAAAAGAGGTTGGAGAGACTTCTCAGATTGTGTCAAAGACCACAAACAAGCCATACAACAAACGTGAACTTACCCTGGTCGATAACACAGGCTTTTCTGTCCGCTTGACGATCTGGGGCTCAACAGCCATGAATTTTGATGCTGCTCCTGAATCTGTCGTGGCGTTCAAAGGCGTCAAAGTCTCGGATTTTGGCGGTAGAAGTCTGAGCTTGTTAAGTTCAGGTTCAATGACAGTCGACCCGGACATTGAGGAGGCCCATAAGCTGAAGGGGTGGTACGATGCCCAGGGCAGAGCTGGAGCCTTTACTTCACATGCGTCTATGCTCGGAGCAACCACGTCTACGGCAAAAGCTGAACAGTTCAAAACTGTTGCGCAAGTTCGCGAAGAGCAACTGGGCATGTCGGATGATGCAGTTTATTTCTCACTCAAGGCAACAGTGATCTATATCAAGCAAGACAACATGTGCTACCCAGCATGTCTTTCAGAGGGGTGCAACAAAAAAGTGACGGAGCTTGATCCCGGTCAATGGCGCTGCGAGCGCTGCGATAAAACATATCCGAAGCCCGAGTATCGCTATATAATGCTTATCAATGTCAGCGACCATACCGGCCATCTCTGGCTTAATTGCTTTGACGAGGTAGGCAGGTCGATGATGGGTGCTCCCGCCGACCATTTGATGCAATTGCGCCAAGATGAGAACGAGAAGACGATTGGAGATATCTTCCAAGATGCAAATTGTAGGACTTGGAATTTCAGATGCAGGGCGAAGATTGATTATTTTGGTGATCAGCAGCGGTAAGATTATCTACGGTGGATCTTTGGGTACGGGTACTAACAATAATTGCGAATTTTAGGATCCGCTACCAAATATCTTCCGCAAAACCCATCAACTACTCCGAGGAAGCCTCTCGCCTTGCCCATATGATTGAAAGCTATGGCATCTGAGGCCTGGATCTCGAATCTTGAGATTGGAAATACGGAATTCGCATATGCTGTCAAGCTCGATTTCTACTCTCTTGTCCTTTTACACTGGCTAATTTTTGTTGACGCGGCCGTGGAATTGCGGATAATCTGCTTATGACCCTTTATTATCCCCTGGGATGATATGCTGGCACGCTTTGATCGAAAATTGTGTAGTATTACTCAGTTATTGAGGACCCCGGGTCGAGTTGATTAGTTTCTTGGGGGTCCAGCTGCCTTGATTTCAACATAATCAATCTTTATGAGCGAGAAAAGAAGAGAGAGAAAAGAAGCCCTTAATCAATGGCGTATACTAGTAGGAACGTAATTTAGTCCAGTAAGCTTCAGCAAGCATGTTTTTCTCGAAGTGCCTGAAGTTATTCATTCAAATTTATGTGTCAATTCCCTCGAGGGGTCTGAGTTCCTGTGTGGTCATGGCTGACAAATTCAATGTACATCACTATCCGTAGCGTTCCGCCTACCCACTGACGGTCATAATGGTTCACCACTCCCTAGGCGGTGCCTCAGTGGGTGGTACCTAGTAATCAAATGGTGACGTAAGTGCCTAGTTCGTTAAATAGACTGGTAACCTAACTAGTTCCCCCCTCGGTTCTTTCTGCCCCAAATCTCCGTGTTGTCCGGAGTACTCTGATATTGACTAGCATCAGTACTGTCTCTAGCCCGGAAACTGTGAAAGTACTGCCCCGCATGGCAGGCACCATGAAAGCAGTTGGTGTGTTTTGCCTCACTGTGGTCTGGTTTCCGACGCATGCTCGAAGAAATTCTAATGATTCATAGGTGTGAATGGATCGAATGGGTCTGCTGATGCCCTATTCGTCGATACTCTACCAGTTCCTGAGCCCGAAAATGGCCAAGCCTTGGTGAGAATCAAGGCATTTGGTCTGAATCGAATGGATCTTTTGCAGCGTGAAGGGAAGTACCCTGTTCCTCCCCAGGCGCCCAGCACCATGGGAGTAGAGTTTTCCGGTATCATCAAAAAACTCGGCAAAAATACCGAAGAGGATTTTGCCGTGGACGATCAGGTCTTTGGCTTAGCGTATGGAGGTATACCCTTCAATTTCCTTGCCTTCGCAATCAAGAGGGCCGCTGTAGCGCTGATCACTCAAGTCTGCAGGAGCCTATGCCGAATATATAGCTGTGTCGACTCATATGTTGATACGCAAACCTGTTGAAATGTCATGGGAGGAGACAGCAGGGATACCCGAGGTGAGACTGCGAGCCAACTTCATGCATGTTCTGGAATGATTGCAAATCAGGGTTGCTGAAATCCTTAGACATGGTTCACGGCTACCCAGGCCCTGTATCTGATCGGCGGCTTCAAGCCAGGAGACTCTGTTCTTTGGCATGCGGGGGCATCATCGGTTTCTATAGCGGGAATCCAGCTTTGCAAGGCTGACGGCGCCTCCGCGGTTTATGTGACTGCGGGCTCGCGCGAAAAGATCGACTTCTGTGTCAACGAATTGGGGGCTTCGGCCGGTTACAACTATAAGACCCAAGACTGGGCATCCGAAGTTGTGAAAGATACCGATCGCCGAGGTGTTGATCTTGTCATTGATTTCGTTGGTGCGGCGCACTTCCAAGGTAATCTTGATGTTGTCGCCCGAGATGCTCGCATCGTACAGCTGGGCCAGATGAGCGGGTCAGTCCTTCCCGCAGGCACTAACATCAGCGCTCTTTTGATGAAAAGAGTTAGACTGGAAGGAAGTACACTTCGAAGCCGAGATTTGGAGTATCAGAGGAGGCTGCGTGACCTTTTGGTGGAACATGCAATGCCAAAGTTTAAGGATGGAACTTTCAGAGTATTCGTCGAAAGAGTGTTTCGTCTGGAACAAATAGCAGAGGCGCACAAATTACTCGAGAGTAATTGTACGAAAGGGAAGATCATCTGCACCGTTGATTAAGGCGTTTTGAAAGGGAGTTTAGTTTCATTGCCCGATAATAAACACGGATCATGAGTTTTTCCAGCCATGTCGAGCTCAATTGTGTATGTAGTAAAGAAAGAAACCAAATCGCTGTCCGCATCCTACCTTAGGTAGTCTCCTAGATTCATTTTTGGGACCTACTGACTGCAAAGTACATTGAATCGCCTTATGTCGGTAGGTATGTACACAATATACCTTATGTGTGGGTAACGTATGGTTGTCGATAAGATAAGGTACCTGATACTGTCCACTCCGTATCTTAATTGGTAATCTTTGGGCGGTGAAGACTGACAAAACCTCTCTAGCCCGGAACTACTCCGGACTAATTAGCCGGAAGCAGGAAAAAAAAAAAAAAAAAAAAAAAAAAAA
>JANFQY010000510.1:0-10255 GCA_025592935.1 Aspergillus ostianus | reverse complement strand
CACACACACACACACACACACACACGCACGCACGCACGCACGCACGCACGCACGCACCATCGCGCCACTGCCCATCATGGCCCTCCCATCCCCAGGGACCATCTCAGCCCAACAACTCGCCGACCTGTTACCCAGCGGAATCGCCATCCTGAACACCCGCGACGAGCCGATCTTCGTGAACCGCCGTTTCCAAGAACTCGCCGTTTCGCACACCACCACGACGACATTCGACCGCTGGAGCCCGTCCATCCACGAAGACGACTACGATCGCGTCGCGCGGGGTTACGCAGACACCCTACGTTCGCGATGCTCTCTGCGCGAAGAATACCGCATCCGCAACCACTGCTGCATGTGGCGGACCGTAGTTCTGACGCCGCTCGCGCGCTCCGAACTGCACCATTTCAACCTGGCGCCTGATAGGAACGGCAACGGCGGAGGATTCATCTGCACGATAGCGGACATCACGCAGGAGAAAACGGCCGAGCTCTCGCAGCGGAAGATCGCGCAGGAGGCGCAAGACCGGAAAGAGCAGCAGGAGCGATTCATCGATATGATCAGCCACGAGGTGCGGAATCCGCTGTCCGCTATTCTGCACTGCACCGAGGATATTCTCGAGGCGATCCATAACCGCGACAAGACGGATATCTCGGTTTCGGATATTGCGACGGCGGCGGATACGATCTCGTTGTGTGTGGCGCATCAGAAGAAGATCATTGATGATGTGTTGACGTTCTCGAAGCTGGATGCCTCGATGCTGTCGTTGTCGCCGAGACGGGTTATGCCGCGAGGGGATGTCGCGACGTCGTTGACCATGTTTCGGCCGGAGTTGCGGAAGCATGGTATTCATTTTGAGTATGTGTTGGATCAGTCATATGCGCACTGCGGGGTGGATTGGGTCCTGGCGGATATGGATCGCATGGGCCAGGTGTTGATTAATCTGCTGTCGAACGCGATCAAGTTCACAGCTAAGTCGGGCGATCAGAAGGCCATTCGCGTGTCGATGGGCTCGTCGGCGGCGCGTCCGGCGTCGTATCCGCCCGATGTGGTGTTTTTCAAGTCGGACGAGACCGCGCTGCGCATGGACGCCACGTCGCGATCGGAATGGGGCGAGGGCGAGGCGGCGTATATCATGGTGGCTGTGAAGGATAGCGGCATCGGGATCAGCGACGAGGCGCAAAAGCGACTGTTCGAGCGATTCAATCAGGCCACGCCGCGCACAGAGAGCATCTACGGCGGATCCGGACTGGGACTGAACGTGTCGCGCAAACTGTGCCATCTTCACGGCGGCGAAATCGGCGTCAGCTCCAAGGAAGGCGAGGGCAGCACGTTCGGGTTTTTCTTTTCAGTACGACGCTGTCCGGCTGCCTCGGACAACGACCCCCCGAGCCAGAAAGACGCCATCGACGAGCTGTGTAGCGATATCCAGAAACTCGGGAACGAATTGACCGGCGTCAACCAACAGACGACCGAGCCGAGTATACCCGAGGCGCCGATGATCGCCAATTTGATGGGCGAGCCTCCGGAATCTAGCGTCGACTGGAAAGAGCACACGTCTAAACTCACTCGGCAGACCAAGTCCGGTGGGACGGTGGTGACTCTACCCAAGTCGGCGAGTGCGTCAGCGAGTCCGTCGTCGGGGTCGAATTCCCAGTCAACCGGGTCATCGTCGTCGTCGTCGTCTGCGCGACACATCCTTCTAGTCGAAGATAACATCATCAACCGGCAGGTGCTGTCGCGCAAGCTGAAATCTTTCGGCTTCCAAGTCTCCGAGGCTAGCAACGGTCAAGAAGCGCTGGACGCCGTGCAGACGAGCTCGTTCGACTGCGTGTTAATGGACCAGGTGATGCCCATCATGGACGGCAACGAAGCGACGCGCAAGATCCGGAACATGGAGCGACAGACGAAAGCCCACGTCCCTGTGCTGGGAGTGACGGCCAACGTGCGGGAGGCGCAGCAGGTGGATATGATGGAGGCTGGAATGGACGATATCATCCACAAGCCGTACAAGAC
The DNA here is from genome assembly GCA_025592935.1 of Aspergillus ostianus. Taxonomy (NCBI): domain Eukaryota; kingdom Fungi; phylum Ascomycota; class Eurotiomycetes; order Eurotiales; family Aspergillaceae; genus Aspergillus; species Aspergillus ostianus. The sequence goes on along the minus strand of JANFQY010000510.1, from coordinate 8,245 downwards.
GAATGATCTTTCGGAGAAGATAGAACGGTTGATACGAGGGAGGGACACGGATACGGATAGACGGTGATACCCCGTTGTACATGCTGATTTGGTTTTGGTTCTTGTTTGAAGCATTGGGTCCGGATCTGAAAATAGAGCGTTGCTTTGGTGTCTGGTTCGTATATATTGGGAAATGTATTATTATGGCGTGACGGCGTTATCTGGAAATATCATTTTATCCTTATCATTACTATTGAACACAGTCCTTCAAGCTATGCATTCGGACTCCCATCCAACTCATACTGTCTCGTCGCACTCAATTCCGCATGGTTCCCAGGCCTCTGCACCTGTCGTACCCCTGCTTTATAGTATCCCATCGATGACAGACTCGGATTCTGCAACTGCACTTGCGCCTCCAACCCCCGCAGCCTCTTCTCCGTGAGCTTCTGCTTGCGTATCGCCCACGCCAACGCCGCTAAGGTGGCCACGAACGCTGCCCCTAACGGCACTCCCACGGCAGCACCCACTGTAGCCTCCCGACACACCTCTTTCGCTTCATCACCAGCACTCGTACTCTGACAACCCCCGGTAGCAGTGGCTCCACTCCTTGTCGCCGTCGCAGTTACACTCCCATTCCCACTCACCCCCTCCCCAGAACCCTCCTCCCCGAGAAATCCATTGACCCCCTCCCCCTCCCAAACCCTAAACCTCGGCATGCCCACCTCAACCTCCTTCACCAAAAGCGTCCGATTCCCACAACACCCCCCGTTCCCCGAAAACCGTCTACAACAGACCGTCCTCGGCGCACACGTCATGACCTGCCAATGATCGACCACTTGACCCTGCGTCCAGTCTTTATTCTCAAGCGCCTTGCCGGTCCAGTTTGAGCGCGCGTCGGGACACACGGAGGGGCAGGCGGGGTCGGTCCAGGTCGGGTCTGTGCAGCCGGATGTGTAGATTAGGTTGTTGGAGGAGAGGCAAAGACCGCTGGTGAGGCAGATTGCGGGGTTTTTGGTAGAGGGGCGGAGGGGACAGCAAGGGGAGTGTTGTTTTGTTGTCTTTGGGTCTGAGGTGTTGGTAGAGGGTGAGTTGCAGGGGGAGAGGGAGGGGTCGGAGGTGCCGTCCATTAGATAGCATTTGTGGGGCGTGGAGGAGGATGTGAGGGTTGCGAGGAGGGAGACGACGAGAAGAAGGTGGTGGTTGCGCATGCTGAGTGTTGTTCTCGAAGATATGTAGGTCCATATGTATGTGTCTAGGAAGGTATGTCGGGATGCGTTGTATGGGTAGGTAGATAGGTAGACAGACACTTCGAGAACCAATATGAGTGATGGTCCCTATAAGGGAACAACTAAGTAGACATCAGCGCACGAGAAAGAAAGTAACGAGTCGGAGAGAACCAGCAAACAAAAGAATATAAGATAACATCACCCCCTCTACGGTGTAGATCTCTCTTCAAGGGGCGATTACACTAGACCTGCTAACCCTAAAGTCGACAGCATTTCTAGCCCACGCAAGAATCACTCCGGAGTCTTGGGTCCATTTCTCAGCAAGCAACCTCGTTGGTTCATGTCCCTGCAGCCAAGACGGGCTGAACGCACCAGTGTACGAGGCGCCGAGTTCCAAGGGGGCGGAAATGGAAATAGGGAACACTGATGATTCTTCACGCGAGACAACCCTCAGCGGGCCAAGGGTGCAGGAGCTAGTAGGGTGGGCAACACAGAATATTTGGACCCCAACAGGAGGACCGGAAGTTGAGCAGGAGGTCTTATTTGGCGCGAGAGAGTTCTTTAACCTCTGCCATGACGTCGCAGGATTTACACCCCCGTAGGCATGGAGGTCAAAGTGTTCGGATTGTTCCGCGGGGAACTCCACTTCTTTCTCGACCATAGTGATCGTAGCGATCATAGCGATTAGGGCGTGTATGAATAGTGGACTGGAAGAGAGAAAGGCTCGCGATCTCCCTGACCGCGTGGTGGCGGGTTGATCTTTTCCCTTTTTCTGACGCCGCTCGCCCCCACGCGTATCCTTGTCTTCGGTCTTGGAATGCATGCATGGTTGAGACATGGCTTTGTTGTCGATCTGAGTAAGGTGTAATTGGCACCTGGATCATAGTTTGGTGGGCGGCAGATCTCGGTGGGTTACTGCTGACCGACTGGGATGCAGTGATTGAATTGCGCCTGAAGCACATGGTATTCTGGCCGTGGTGGCTTTATCGGGTCTATTGCTAACTGAGATGACTAAGTGCATGGAGAGTCAGCAGCAACAGGAGCAGCCTATGTAGGTATGGAAAAACAGCAACGAGGAATTTGACATCACGGAGAATGACAGTAAGAGCTACCTATATGATCCAGGTGAGCTAATCCAATGTCCACCACACCCAACGGGTCTGGCATGATTGACAAGGACGGTTCTAGCTGATTGCACACCATGAGGTCCACATATGAGAGCTACCATAGCCAAGAAGCCTCGAGAGGGAGGATTCACAACTGAAATACAATTAAAATCATGTGGAGGTATATTTTTTCGGAATGTGAATGTAAACAATCTTCACTCACGGTGTCACGAGCTTCGATAGGCTTTCCTAATTTGGGTCAAGATTCATTAATCGACACATTCTCTCCTCATCCATATCATTTCCTCTTCCTCGTCCTCCCGCAACCAATCTCCAGGCCTAATCCCCTCCTTGCACGTCTTATCCTATACATATCTCACTTGGCTCATGTATTCGGCCTATCTTATAACTACGACTTGATCATTCCTTTATGGGCTTCTATGGGTCAAAAACACACGTCTGAAGCCTTCTCTGGACTTCTCTCTATCCATAATCCTAACAACAGAGTCGCAGACTTTATTTAGTATCTATAGTCTAGTTCTCCTCGTATCAACAATGGAGGCGCAGGCAGAGAATGACCCAAGAGCCCCTCTCCCAGCAGGATCCAGATCGATTTGGAGATCTAAGAGTCTAACAGGAAAGGGGGTAGCTAGTATGACCGATGAACAGCGCTCAGAGTTACTCGAGGATCTCATGGCTGCTCAGGGCTTTAAGGAGAATTGCGTCTCTCATGATATATTCGACTCCGACCAAGACCAATTCACGGGCTTGTCTCGCCTATCCCGCTTAGATATCGCTGATGACCCCGATGACCCCGATGACCCTGATTCCATTGAATTTAATGAGCCCGGCAGCATGTCAAATGTGAAATACAATTCAGCGTGCTCCCCTTCATTTGATTCAGCCTGTGCAATGCTCGGGATAGACAAGTCAACCATGAGATACGATTTGGGTAACAATGAATTCATTCATTTGAAGCCATGGCAGATTATCGCTTGCGCGTGGATGATCCTCCAGGAGGATGATCCTATAAAAGGAGGCATGCTAAATGATGCATGTGGCACCGGTAAGACCCTGGCTGCACTTACTGCTATTTATCATCAAACCTCGCCATTCCGGCCCATGAAGCCAACCCTGATAGTCTGTCCACCTACGGTCATAGACGTCTGGATGAATGAAATAAGACAATTCTTTGGAGACAGATTTCGTGTATTTGTCTTCTTCGGCCATTCCAAGTATCCCGAAAGGAAATGGAAGGCCCCTGTTATCGCCAAATTGGAAGAATTGGAGCGTGCAATTGACAAATTGTCTTCGCATGACTCACAAACTGGTCGAACTATTATTCTCACGTCATATCAAACATGGCTAAGACGGTCCTGCGCAAAGATTCGCCACGGTCATGATGAAGGGTCTCAACTTACCTCAAGACAGAAGAGACCCAGAATGGAATATGTGTCAATGATGAAGAATGGCGCTTTCGAGCGAGTGGTCTGCGACCAGGGCCATCAAGTGAAGAACACAGAGTCTGGCCGTCATCAGTCAGTTGCGCTTTTGGGTGCTTCTCATTACTGGTTTATCACCGCGACCCCTCTGTGGAATAGGCCAGGCGACTTACAAGGATATATTGAAATTCTTCACCGGCCCTCCTTTGATGAAAGCATTCGACCGGAGACATCAAGAAATCTAACCATAGAGGCCTACCGCGCTTTCGAGAATGTACGATTCTCCTGCGACATGGAGCTGCCTACATATCTTCTTTCACCAAAAGCTGTGGCCCGACTCGCCATGAACCCGAGTGATTGGAATGGCCTGGGACGTTTTGTCTTGCCGGTAGTTATGGGCATGATATCGCTCTCACGCAATTTGGGCGAGCTCATTGATATGGGACCAGAAGCCGAAGCCGTGGTATTAGGAGGGCAAGTTCCCCCGGCCAGAATCGGAACTGTCGATCTTCGGTTCCCTCCAGAATACCAGGTAAAGCACAATGAGAGGTACGCAAAGTATACCAACAGTCTTGTCAAGGTTAATGACAACAGTATTACAAATAAACCGCCTCTGCGTGCGATGCGAACACGACTCGGGTTTCCAAATCTTACCGACGAACAGATGGCAAGGCTTCTAGCGTTTAGCCCCCGTTTACATGACTTCGTGGAAGCCGGTAAAAAGGAAGATATCGATCTTGACGCCGCCGTCAAGTCACTCGCTATCTCATTTCGCGAGTACTGGGAAAGGACCGTTCAGGATAAAACATCGACAATGCCATCCTGCGGATATGACATTGCGCAGTATCTGGCCGAAGACTCTCCGAAGCTACGATACCTGCTGCAGATATTCTCAGATGAAGGGCTCCTACCAAACCCTGCGGCGAGCGGGGCTCCTCGATTTATCATATTCTGCATAAATCCACGGGTCCGTTGGCTAGTTGAGATGTTCGTCACTGCGCTAGGCATCGGTTTCAGTGCGATTAGGTTGGGCACGCAGGCACATGAAAAATTCAAGATATCTGCAGATTTCACCAATCCAAGGAGCAGCGCTCGGGTTCTCCTCTCCACGTTTCAATGCGCTTCTCAAGGACTCAATCTCCATCGTTGCTGCTCACGGGTCATCGTGCTCCAAACCCCTAGAAACCTGAGTACGCTCGTCCAGGCCATTGGGCGAGTACATCGGCTCGGTCAAACAGAGGAACAAAAGGCATGGATATTTTTTCAAAACCACACGATCGAGCGATGGGCGGAGTATTCGCTCACTCGTAAAGCACTCCCGGCGTTGGTTGCTGAGATTGAAGCTAGGATCGAGGGTTTCCAGGAACAGGAAGCGCCTGAAAGCAAAGAAAGAGAAGGAATGATAATGACTATGGCAGCTGACGAAATATGCCGCATGCTTGGTCAATCGGAGTCCCGTCTCAAATACAACAATCCGCATGATCTCGGGGATCCTCGTTTTGATAGACAGCAGACGGGTTCGCTTTACTCGGAAACCTCCTCTGAGGGTGGTAAGACAATCTCTTTTCCTTCCTTTTCAATCACTAACATGGAGACACAGATCTTACCAAAAAGCATATGTCTGATATAGAGTTTGAGGGCTACCAAGACGTCATGGACAGAGCGTCTGACATTATGACATCCACCACAACTAGAGAACTCGCAGAAACGGATACCCCTGAGGGGAATGGACAATAAGACACTCCATTTGAAGAAGTGACTAGGTCATGATGTGATCTCCACGCTATTCTGATGGATTGGGTATAACATGCGCAAATATCTCCTGATCACTTGCGATATCGCTCAAGTTCCGGGTTAATTTCAAGTATTCTATATGGCTCATTCTATCTCCTTCTTCTTTATTGGCCAAACCAACTTTCTGTCGTTTTGCTTCGAACTTTTGGTCTTTTGCATTCGATCCAAAAACCAAAACCATTCAAAATGATATATCTGGGCTTTAATGTCACGAAAATGGCTTATGCTCCCATGTATCTATCTTATTGGTTTCTCTCTCCTCATTGAGAGTTGAAATTGATCACTATTAAATCACTTACAAATCAAAATCCATACCGTAGAAGATAATATTGAGCAAAGGTACATCCTCAAAGTGATCAAGGGATATTGAAGGTAGAATATAACAATATTCTTATCGAGCCAGACTGAAGATACATTGACTGTAGACAGCCGTGCGTTAGGTATGGAGCAGTCAAAGTATGACTGAATGGATATGGTTTGAGTACTCTATGTATTGATATACCAATATTCTTATGTAAATGGAAGTGAGAAATAATAAAGTTGAAGTGCATCTCCTGTGTGAGCTACACCTACACATTCATCTCTATATTCTGAAGACACACCAGACATCCAAAACTGCACACCTGGTCATAGCATCACATCAACCAAGTTATGCAATTTCAATGCAGACTTTGCCATAATGTTTTCCCAATTCCAAATACCCATACGCCTCTTTAACCGTTTCAAGCGTAAAAGCCTGGGGATCAACAACAGGACGAAGCCTGTCCGGAGACGCTTCTATGGCACGGCACATCTCCTCCATTTGAAGCCGATTCCCGACCCAAACACCGCGAGCAGTGAAAAGGTTAAGCCAAGTATCCAACAGGTTTGGTATTTCCTTGCCCTGGCCTCCAACAGCACCAACGACGCTGATCAGTCCATCGAGCTTGAGACTAGCAACGCTCTCTCTCAGCGTCGATCCACCCGCAACCTCCACAACGAGGTCAACTCCAATTCCCCCGGTCAGCTCCTTGGCCAACGAACCCCATTCAGGAACCTCACGATAATTGACCACTCGATCCACGCCAAGCGTTTCAAGAAACTCCACCTTCTCCGCCGTGCTCGTCGTAGCAATTACCCTCGCGCCAACCGCTTTCGCAAATCGAATCGCAAAGAGACTCACGCCACCAGTTCCCTGAGTAAGGACCCATTGCCCGGGCATGACGCGCTTCCCATCCAATCCGAAAAGCGCATTCCACGCCGTCAACCCTGCGCAGCTCAGCGTTGCTGCCTCCGTGAAGCTCAATCCCTCAGGCATCGCGACCAGGCCATCTTCGTCGAACGCGCCGACGGTGCGTAGAGTGCCGTCGAGGGAACCGCCAAGTCCGGATTTCAAGGACCTGGCATTCATTGACCCTGCGAGGTGTTGCTGGTTGATTATAGTGACGACTTTGTCGCCGGGCTGGAATCGAGTGACGTGTTTGCCAACTGCGAGGATAGTTCCGGCTCCGTCGGAGCCTGGTACCACGCCTTCTTTCAGGTCGAAGGGGTATTTTCCTTGGATGATGAGGAGGTCTCGATACTAGGCTTATGTTAGTCTACTATGCTCCGCGGGAAGAGTGGGGCCGAAAAGCGTGTACATTCAGGGAGGCGCCTTGAACTATGGGAGACCATCAGTACTACAAAGGCAAGAAGGCACAGTGTTAAGCAACTTACTCTTTACTAGGACCTGCTTGTCGCCAAGTTCAGGTATAGGCTGTTCCGTGTATTGCAAAGATTCAAGTCCATTATCATCTACGACAGTCCACTGTCTAGTTGTTGTTGGAATTGGGAATGGAACGGTCATGTCGAGGGATTTGGAAGTGTGCTGCTTGTTTGGTGATGTAGGGAAACAATGCTTTTATAGACTTTATTTCCGGAATATAGTCATTTATACCTCCTGCAACAACCTTGTGGTGGATATATTTGTCAGTTTCGAAGTTGATTTGTAACTGCTTTGAAATAATTAGCTAGTTAACTAGGTAACTAGTGAATGTATCCCGCGTAAGCAACCGGTCACGTCATCAAGTTGGCTAGCCTCATAGCCAAAAATGCTATACAACTTTTATAGAATCATTCAGCAGTAAAACTCCAGGTTAGTGGAAAGCTTCATGATCCATTTTGGGGGTCGGCTACCGGGGACTGGGTATGTTTGTTTGGAACGCAAGAATCATCGAGAGCGACAGTACAGTACGTATGAAAAGGATACTGAGGCTAATGGTGGTCTCTGCGCTTTGCAAATGATCCGTGAATTGGCCGGGACATGTCTCCCCTTAGGTGAAAAGTTTTGGTAGTGTACATCGATGGGGAATGGAAGAGCCCGAGGTTTACTTCACTTTGCTGGCCCAATGTGGCCCATGGTGGACCTTGGCTATCTAGTCAGCGGTCATCGCCTGCTTCATCAAGTCAAACCCTCTGCACATCCAGGCTCCGCAGTTTCATCAATACGAGCGTTGCTGGGATCTACATTCGGTAGTTATGAGTACAAAAAACAGTCTTTCCTTTTTTATATCGATGAAGTTGGTCTTGGTGATGAGCCTTTCGATAAAGCGAGGAATCAAGAAACCTTCTCCAGCAAGTCAAAGGCTTTATGAAAGTATTTTGAAGCCACTGTCTTTTCAAGGGTAACAAAGTCCAGCCAGGTTGCCCCAAGGGTCAGTCTCCTGATGTTGCCCATTTC